>CM053785.1:315665163-315667663 GCA_028749045.1 Cupressus sempervirens
AAAATTAACTTTGATGGTTCATCCCATGGCAACCCGGGTCAATCTGGAATTGGGGTTTGCATCAGGGATCATGATAGGCAACTACTGGCTGTCAAAACTTTCCCATTATCTCAAGGTACAAACAATGTTGATGAGGCACAAGCATTAGTAGGAGTAATATTGGCAAAACAAGGTGGTTATGAAAAAGTGCATATTGAGGGCAATTCTTTGATCATAATTAAGGCTTGCACAACAAAAAAAAAATACTAAATTGGAGGATTGCATACATCATGCATCGTATTTGGCAACTTATAGACTCTTTTAGTGAATGTAGAATATCTCATGTGTACCGAGAAGGCAACAAATTAGCTGATTATCTCTCAAATTTGAGGTGTGATGGTGTCAGTATTTGTTCTTTTAATCCGACAGTAGACTGCCAATTGTATCCCGCCATCAGTGAAATGGCGGATGTGGAAAAACATGAATGACCTCGCATGTGTTTAATTAGTCAATACTGCTGACTTTGATAATGTAGATTTGGTGGATCTAAAACATTCCATAATTTAACATCCTCACTGATTAGGAAAGATGTTGCCAGGGCAATATAAAAGAAATAAGCTCTTTTTTGGGCCTGTGGTTAGCAAAGGTGATTGTGTCTTTGCTGCTGTTCATATCTTAGTTTGATCTAACCTTCCATTGTGCAGGGATTAGCTCATTTTGGAACAACACCTCTTGTCTGAGCCTCCTGTAGCTTGAAAGTCTAGGGCATCTCCCTTTGCGAATGATAGCAACCCTCGTTGTGGCGGTACATCTACAATTCACAACGATCCAAATCGGCTGAAGATGGGAATTAATTTGGTCTATGTTATGGAAACAGAAAATTGTACACCACACTTCCTTGCATTATTTCAGTCACAAAGGTAGCGGTGTGGATCTGCAGTGATGCCCTCTGGAGCCAATGTCTTCACGCCATGTTCTGTCATTGGACCAGTTGCTATATGGGAAACACAAATCTTGGACAAACCAGCAATTTCATTAAGGCACATGATGCAGATGTCAATATTAGTTCATGGAAGCGTCTGGCATGCTGCATGATAGCATCTGGAAGCTTTTCATTTGGGATCTTAGAACAGTTATGGAAAAGTCCTGTGTGGCTAATCTTCATATGGATGTGGCTTCTACCCACAGGTTTAAAGTGATTTGAATGAAGAGTTTTCAGACCTTATCATTTTGGCTTTTTTAAGTGACGAAGAAGCCAAACATGGCCTGATTTAAAATCTGAGACTTTGGAAGATTGGGATCTTGTTCCCGATCACATATATTGTTCTTGACCGATGAAATAGGATTTTCTTGCTAGTTCTTTCCCTATGAAGTTTTTGAACTAGCTTTTATATTAATAAATATTACTGAGTGTCTCTGTCCACCTTTGCTTATTAAAAAAAAGTCCTTCACTAGAGAATTCTAATTTTGTATTCAAGTATTTATAAATATAAAATCTTTGCTAGCAGATAAAAAAATCTTGAAACAAAATAATGTAATTTTCACGACAGTTTAAAACACGGGATTGCATCTAGAAACAGAAAAAAAGAAGGATTCTAGCAAGATTATTACGAACATGAAGAATTCTTAATTGAGTACTTAAATATTTAAAAAGAAAACACTTTCCTCACAGACATCAAAAAAGCCAGAATCAGAAAAAGATTCCATGCAAATTTTAAGAACTCGGCATTACAGCCAGAAACCCTCAAACTTTATGTGGAATTTTGTACAAATGCTTAAGTAAAAATTTCTAGAATAACTATAAGTATGCCAATATTATTAAGAGCAAAAGCTTAACTCGTAGTATTCACTCTTAGCCCAACTGCCTTAAAATTATACTCAACAATATCTCTAGGAACCCTAAACTCATAGTTCAGTTGAGATTTTCTATAAAGTACTTACTTGAAGATATTCCGAAGCGTCTCTCACATCAGCACGTTCACAATGAAACACTAGATTGTTAGAATAATCGGCATTATAATTGCAGGTCTTCATCAGAGCTTCGTACAAATAGTCTGCTGTAGATAATGGCGAATTGGCCATAATATACTATCAAATATTGTTTAATCGGAAAAGTATTTCCTAACTAAACACAAATATTTTCAGGCGACCAAAATTCTTAGAGTGGTGTTCGAAAAAGTTTTGAAATATAAAAACTATTTTCCTGTTTCCAGGTGAAGGAAAAACGCAGTTAGTATAATCTGGTGCCTTTCTTTGGACTCTGACAGATATGTAGTATGAACCTCTGCCGGATTTAAAACTACATGAAGAGCACATTTGTACGCTTTTGACACCCTGTAAATAGCCATCAATGTTTTCATGAAATCGCCATCGGTTCTGAGAGATTCGAAGAGTAAAGCGGTCGGCAGGTGTTTTTTTTTAAATTAATTATTAATTAAATAAAATTACAGTTAATGGAGTAAGCCATTCGAATGCTAATATATTAATTCTACAAAATTCATTTACAAATTTTTTTTAATGG